>CM073532.1:16852500-16875000 GCA_037074615.1 Leucaena leucocephala | reverse complement strand
ATCTTGTACTGATTCGGTAATTCCCATGAGAACTACCATTCTACGTAAGTACCCAGGAAAGACTGGATGAACCGGCTAGGTCCACTCACTTCCAAACTCCTTAGACACTACCTACGTACATAGTACGTATCAGCTCCTTTCTTCATTACTGCCATTTTCCCATAATTTCGGCAACATAACGGCGTCTCTTAAAATTCTCAAAATTCACCTCAATATAACCTCCCTGTAATGGGTTAGACATGGTGAAACATCCTCCCATACAGCCCTCAGAGTACACTTGCGGAAGCTATACTAGCTCTTCTTCTGCCTAAACTCCGGCAGCATAACCGCTACGCTTGATCTGTCCAAAGAACTGAACCGTACTGATTCGGTAATTCCCTCATGAGAACTACCATTCTACGTAGTACCCAGGAAAGACTAGATGAACCGGCTAGGTCCACTCACTTCTAGCCTCCTTAGACAGCACTACGTACACAGTACTTATCATATACTGATGTTCAGTCTTTACTCCGGCAGCATAACGGCGTCTCTTAGGATTCTCTAAATCCACTTCAGCATAACCTCCCTGTAATGGGTTATGGATGGGGATGAGATTCGGGGGAATCTCAGTAGCAACAATCATAACAATATATGTAATGCAGTGTGACAGTGCTTGCTTGTGATTGTGTACAGATAAGTATGCTGCGTGCTTCCATGCTTAATAACATATGACCATAGCATTACAGCAGAGCTTCAGACATAACATATAAGACAACAATCCAACCAAACAATAGCACATCAAATCACAAAGCCATTACATAGAAGCTAGGATTAGTTACTACCTGGCTAGCTCAGCAGAACCCTACTATCCTTATTCTGCTTCCAGCTCCGCCAGAACTTCCTTACTTCCTTTTCTCCTTTCTCTTTTCCTTCCTTCTCCTTCTCTCTCTTCTTTCTCTTTCTTCTCCTCTTGCTCTTGCGCAAGTGAAGGCCATGGGGGGTATTTATAGCCTCCCTCAATGGCACAACTGTAAATACCATGAACTTTGATCCTGCGGTCCTGGTTTTTCCTGGAATTTCCTATTTTCTTTAATTCCTCATTTACTGCATCATCGTGCCAACTCACCAGGACACCTCAGCAGCATATTTTTCACATGCTTGAATTCCCGGGACACCTCAGCAGCTGACTCAGCATGCTGACTCACCGGTCCAGTCTCTTGCCTCGTAATGCGTGCCCTCAACTTTATCTGCTTTCTGCAGACTAATGCCATGTGGCGACTGGAAGAGACCTTGCACGCTTCCCAATGCCACCCAGATAAGTCCCTGACTTTATCTGATCATTTCCTCGGTTATCGTGCCTCCTCGGTTTTTGTGCCAACCGAGTAACTTTATTCTACTAAACCATTACTTTAATGCCATGTGGCATCCCATGAGTATACCTTATCAGTTTACTTCATGGTTTCCAGATAACCTTTCCTGTATCTGATATCCTGCCTCCGGTCTATCTCCAACCGGGTAACTATCTCTCTTGGACCTTCACCACTCTTGGCCCGTACGCTTAGCGCCACTTTAGTTACTAGTCGCGACTTCAACATCATCTTGTCGCGACCTTACAATTCTGTGTACATTAGTCGCGACCCAAACATATTCTCGTCGCGAGCAAAACATTCTATCGTCGCGACCACAACACATTTTAGTCGCGACCATAACACATTTTAGTCGCGTCTAAGGCTTTCTGCCACTATTAGTCGCGATATCACTGCTTTCTAGTCGCGACCATACTTCTTTTACGTCGCGACCATAATGCTTTCTCGTCGCGTATAGCTCTTTCTGTAACCACTAGTCGCGACCATGCTTTACTCTAGTCGCGACCAGAACGGTCAGCTCGTAACTCTTCAACCTTTGACCTTTACATCACCCCAAATGGCCATTCTACCCCTTGGGACTTCCACTGTTTGCACATAAGTTCCCGTACCTTTACTTACTATCACTGCTTTCTAGTCGCGACCATACTTCTTTTACGTCGTGACCATAATGCTTTCTCGTCGCGTATAGCTCTTTCTGTAACCACTAGTCGCGACCATGCTTTACTCTAGTCGCGACCAGAACGGTCAGCTCGTAACTCTTCAACCTTTGACCTTTACATCACCCCAAATGGCCATTCTACCCCTTGGGACTTCCACTGTTTGCACATAAGTTCCCGTACCTTTACTTACTCGCAGCTTAGTCCCTAAAAACTCTCTTATGTCTCTGGGACTTCTGCTCAAAAGGGGTCTGGTAGCCTCTCATTCTCAGGCTATTTCCGTGTCTCAAGGCCTGAAAATTGGGATGTTACATTTCTCCTCCCTTTTAAATAAATTTCGTCCTCGAAATTTAATTAGTACCATAGCCAAATTAACTTAACATCTGGAAAAGTACTCATCATAACTTTACATCTCTTCGTAACATGCCTTTCTTTCTCTGGGTTAATCCAATCAGAGTTGAAATCTACTTTCCTCTTATGGACCACTTACTGCACTTATGAGTAGTGTCCATTTCTTTCATATGAAATTCTCTCGAATATTACTGTATTCGGGAATTTCTTCTAACTACTCATCATACTTTAAGCATCATATTCTTACTACTTCTCTTGATATCTCGCAGACTGCTTTAAAATCTGCAACATTTCATCTTTCTTTGCACTTAACATCATACAGAGAGAGGACTTACGCAGCTATTCTTTCTTTACTTTGCTGCTAAACAAAAGCACCTACTCTAATATGCATAATGCTTGGCCAACATACTGCAGGACTGCATACCTGCTTATGAATGCAAAACTCTAACATCGGAGCTTAAGCATTCCTGTTCTAACTAGGCACAGCTCTAACACTCGGAGCTTGCATAGTTTTAGCATAACATTAAGCCTGACATCTCATGCAAAGAGTGAAAGCTCTCATTTTCTATTCTCTTTCATAGCATAACATTCAAACATCTGATTCCTACCAAACAGGGAGCCTCTCTGTCTGTTCATACAATGCACATCTCTAGGTGCGTGTCATATTACACGTTTACTACCGTGTATCTCATTACATGCCTTTGATACGTTATCATGGCATATCTAGCCCACTCTAGCTATCTCATGGTGTATTTCACCCTTTCATAACTTATCTTGTCTTATCACAAGACTAACATAAGACTGGCTTTCTCTTTTTCATAGAACTGTGTTCTATCTCAGCTTTGCCTTAGACCCTATTCTCTAGGTCTTCTCTAGCCTTTTAATCTCTTTACCCCTCATCTGGGTAATCTTTATCTACTCATACTTTTCTATTCTTATTACATTGAGGATTTTCTTCTCTGCTTCTCAGAGGATTCTCTTCTCTGCTTCTCATTACACAGAGGATTCTCTTCTCTGCTTCTCAGGCATACTTCTACAAAACTTTGAATCTCAGTACTCAGATTTAAACTTGGACTCCATCTTCGTTTAAGGGAAAGCTAAGTTCAGTCTGTAGACTAGAGGCTACCTAAGGAAAATCATTATAAAACAATTTCTCTGGGTCAGCTTATCAACTAGTGAAACTTCCTTACCTTAACTTCGTCTTTGGCATTCATCTTCCCAAAGAGATACTACATCGTACTCATGTCTCATGGCTCATTACTTTCCTTAGGCTAGGTCTAACTGCGACCTCGGGATCTAACTACGATCAACCGTTAGCCTCTTCAGAATCTAACTGTGACTCTGGATCTGTTAGGATCTAACTGCGACCCTGGAGCCATGCTAGGATCTAACTGTGACCCTCCAGAATCTAACTGCGATTCTGTTGTACTGTATATCTCCCGAAGATCTTAAACCAACAGACTAAGTTATAAGGTTAACTGCTTCCACCTGTTGATAACTCCATAAAAATTTTATAGCCTCACATCATTTACCCAGACTTTACTTACTTCCTCTCTTACTCAGGAGTTCCTTCTCATCTTTCTTACTTTACTGTGGCTTACCATTGGCTTGTGCCATCATGGTCTAACCACCTGCCATTGCATTCTACTGCTATGGCCCCATCATAACTCATCTGTGCTCTAACTGTGAACCATTTGAACTATGCTCCAACTGCGAGCATCCTGTATCAGATCCAACTCTTATCTGAAGAGTGATCTATACTCATCTGAATCTAGCTCTATCTGAGAGCCATCTGTTTCAGATCCAACTCTTATCTGAAGAGTGATCTAAAAACAATCTCTTTAATCTTATCTGCTTTCTTTCTGTCTACCATTCCTTTCAACAGAAATGGTCCTGAGTACTATATTCATAAGTCTGCAGAATTACCCGAGTAACTTCAAACATATCTGAATATCATAACTTATTGTCCCATGAACTGAGACTATCTATCATCCTCAATACATATCTCATTACATGTCATATGGTATGGGAGCAACATACTTTCTCATCTCATGTATACTCTACCCTTCATGCACTGTAAAAGGGAGTATTCATTCATCATGGCATACTCTAACATGCATGTCATCATATGACAATTGCAAGGAGATGCAACTATCATAACTTATGGCATCATAAGCCATATCATCATCATACTTTGCTCAACCATCCATCAGACTAACTAAACCTCAAGGCATATTTTATTTATCATATTGCCTATCATATCTTGGTCAGTCATCCTGAAACATCTGTCTATCTCAGGCTGCCACGCTACCCTCTTATTAGGGTACAGACTCAACCCTTCATCACTCTTTCTTACATAGGGGAGTCACTGTATCCCGTAATCTGTGGCTACCTTCTACTATCTCATTTCTTCTTTTGTCTATCTATCAGTCTCAGTCTATTCTTGACCAGACTGTGATTCCTTATCGGCCTTTACTGTAACAGCCTAGAACCCCTTTACAAAGATATTATCCGCTTTCCCCTTAGGTAGGCTTGGTGCCCACATGAGGTCACGGTTTTGTTTTCCAGACACACGAGCCACAGCCCTTAAGCACCTGAAAACGCATCTTTCTCTTAATCCTAGCGAACTTCAGTCGCCTAGATCTCATTCATTATCTTTTACTATTATTTCTATTCTTTAGGGTACTCTACCCTAGATCTTTGTGATGGAATCCCTCTGCTTAGGGAATTTTAACTCTTTACCTATTAACCATCACGTCCTTAGCCTTAGCCTTAGGCCATATCAAACATCATCACTTCTCTAGCCTTTAGGCTATGCCCTAGGATTACTCCGAGGCAAACTTCATACTAGCTATCCCATTCTAGCTCTCAAGTCTTTTATTCAACTAGGTTGAATAAGACTTTTACCATGTAGATCTACTCCTCGTAATCACATGGAGGATCTGTCTCATTCTAGCTATCTCATCTAGCTAGCTCATCTTAACTTATCGTTATCATCCTTTGCGGCCTATCCTACCTAGCAAGGATGACTTGCTTATTGGAGTTGCCAACTTCCTCTATGCATGGCTTCTCCACTCAAGCTCTATGTTCATGCTTTGTGTTCACCTGTCTTTTCCTTTACAACGAAACATGAACACCTCTTATTCCATCTAGGAGCTTTATCTCCACGGGCTCTTCTAAACCCATAATAGTCCCGATCTGAATCTTCTAATGTCATACCAGGACATCTCTGTCATTCCGTCGCGATATGAGTATTGGGTAATCGCTACTCATAGCCTCTATGATTCTTCATTACCCTTAACTCCTCACGACTTATCATTTCTATTCTTTAGTCGTGACCTACAGCTTCAGACGTCGCGTCCTTAACATTTTCTGTCTTCTAGTCGCGACCTAAAGCTTCTGTCGTCGCGACCTTAACCTTTCTACGTCGCGACTCAACTCCTCTACCGTCGCGACCAGGATATTTTCTCGTCGCGACATATGTCTCTTCACGTCGCAACCATAGCCATTTCTAGTCGCGACATTAAACTTTTCTCGTCACAACCTTAGCTCTCTGTTAAATAACGTCGCGACCTAGGAACATACTCGCCGCGACCAAATCTTTCTGTGAATAACCGTCGCGACCTATAAGCTTATGCGTCGCGACTAAACCTCTCATTGAGGCTACCAGTCGCGACATAAACCACGTTAGTCGCGACCGGAGTGCTATTCTGTCGTACTCAAGGGCTAAATCAGAGCATCACTGAGCCAGAACCTTCCGTTTTGTGCCAGAATCTTATGCTCTGAACCAGAGTCCTTTCTGATTGGTGCCAGAACCTCTTGCTCTGATACCAAAATGAAACATCCTCCCATACAGCCCTCAGAGTACACTTGCGGAAGCTATACTAGCTCTTCTTCTGCCTAAACTCCGGCAGCATAACCGCTACGCTTGATCTGTCCAAAGAACTGAACCGTACTGATTCGGTAATTCCCTCATGAGAACTACCATTCTACGTAGTACCCAGGAAAGACTAGATGAACCGGCTAGGTCCACTCACTTCTAGCCTCCTTAGACAGCACTACGTACACAGTACTTATCATATACTGATGTTCAGTCTTTACTCCGGCAGCATAACGGCGTCTCTTAGGATTCTCTAAATCCACTTCAGCATAACCTCCCTGTAATGGGTTATGGATGGGGATGAGATTCGGGGGAATCTCAGTAGCAACAATCATAACAATATATGTAATGCAGTGTGACAGTGCTTGCTTGTGATTGTGTACAGATAAGTATGCTGCGTGCTTCCATGCTTAATAACATATGACCATAGCATTACAGCAGAGCTTCAGACATAACATATAAGACAACAATCCAACCAAACAATAGCACATCAAATCACAAAGCCATTACATAGAAGCTAGGATTAGTTACTACCTGGCTAGCTCAGCAGAACCCTACTATCCTTATTCTGCTTCCAGCTCCGCCAGAACTTCCTTACTTCCTTTTCTCCTTTCTCTTTTCCTTCCTTCTCCTTCTCTCTCTTCTTTCTCTTTCTTCTCCTCTTGCTCTTGCGCAAGTGAAGGCCATGGGGGGGTATTTATAGCCTCCCTCAATGGCACAACTGTAAATACCATGAACTTTGATCCTGCGGTCCTGGTTTTTCCTGGAATTTCCTATTTTCTTTAATTCCTCATTTACTGCATCATCGTGCCAACTCACCAGGACACCTCAGCAGCATATTTTTCACATGCTTGAATTCCCGGGACACCTCAGCAGCTGACTCAGCATGCTGACTCACCGGTCCAGTCTCTTGCCTCGTAATGCGTGCCCTCAACTTTATCTGCTTTCTGCAGACTAATGCCATGTGGCGACTGGAAGAGACCTTGCACGCTTCCCAATGCCACCCAGATAAGTCCCTGACTTTATCTGATCATTTCCTCGGTTATCGTGCCTCCTCGGTTTTTGTGCCAACCGAGTAACTTTATTCTACTAAACCATTACTTTAATGCCATGTGGCATCCCATGAGTATACCTTATCAGTTTACTTCATGGTTTCCAGATAACCTTTCCTGTATCTGATATCCTGCCTCCGGTCTATCTCCAACCGGGTAACTATCTCTCTTGGACCTTCACCACTCTTGGCCCGTACGCTTAGCGCCACTTTAGTTACTAGTCGCGACTTCAACATCATCTTGTCGCGACCTTACAATTCTGTGTACATTAGTCGCGACCCAAACATATTCTCGTCGCGAGCAAAACATTCTATCGTCGCGACCACAACACATTTTAGTCGCGACCATAACACATTTTAGTCGCGTCTAAGGCTTTCTGCCACTATTAGTCGCGATATCACTGCTTTCTAGTCGCGACCATACTTCTTTTACGTCGCGACCATAATGCTTTCTCGTCGCGTATAGCTCTTTCTGTAACCACTAGTCGCGACCATGCTTTACTCTAGTCGCGACCAGAACGGTCAGCTCGTAACTCTTCAACCTTTGACCTTTACATCACCCCAAATGGCCATTCTACCCCTTGGGACTTCCACTGTTTGCACATAAGTTCCCGTACCTTTACTTACTATCACTGCTTTCTAGTCGCGACCATACTTCTTTTACGTCGTGACCATAATGCTTTCTCGTCGCGTATAGCTCTTTCTGTAACCACTAGTCGCGACCATGCTTTACTCTAGTCGCGACCAGAACGGTCAGCTCGTAACTCTTCAACCTTTGACCTTTACATCACCCCAAATGGCCATTCTACCCCTTGGGACTTCCACTGTTTGCACATAAGTTCCCGTACCTTTACTTACTCGCAGCTTAGTCCCTAAAAACTCTCTTATGTCTCTGGGACTTCTGCTCAAAAGGGGTCTGGTAGCCTCTCATTCTCAGGCTATTTCCGTGTCTCAAGGCCTGAAAATTGGGATGTTACATTTCTCCTCCCTTTTAAATAAATTTCGTCCTCGAAATTTAATTAGTACCATAGCCAAATTAACTTAACATCTGGAAAAGTACTCATCATAACTTTACAAGTCTTCGTAACATGCCTTTCTTTCTCTGGGTTAATCCAATCAGAGTTGAAATCTACTTTCCTCTTATGGACCACTTACTGCACTTATGAGTAGTGTCCATTTCTTTCATATGAAATTCTCTCGAATATTACTGTATTCGGGAATTTCTTCTAACTACTCATCATACTTTAAGCATCATATTCTTACTACTTCTCTTGATATCTCGCAGACTGCTTTAAAATCTGCAACATTTCATCTTTCTTTGCACTTAACATCATACAAAGAGAGGACTTACGCAGCTATTCTTTCTTTACTTTGCTGCTAAACAAAAGCACCTACTCTAATATGCATAATGCTTGGCCAACATACTGCAGGACTGCATACCTGCTTATGAATGCAAAACTCTAACATCGGAGCTTAAGCATTCCTGTTCTAACTAGGCACAGCTCTAACACTCGGAGCTTGCATAGTTTTAGCATAACATTAAGCCTGACATCTCATGCAAAGAGTGAAAGCTCTCATTTTCTATTCTCTTTCATAGCATAACATTCAAACATCTGATTCCTACCAAACAGGGAGCCTCTCTGTCTGTTCATACAATGCACATCTCTAGGTGCGTGTCATATTACACGTTTACTACCGTGTATCTCATTACATGCCTTTGATACGTTATCATGGCATATCTAGCCCACTCTAGCTATCTCATGGTGTATTTCACCCTTTCATAACTTATCTTGTCTTATCACAAGACTAACATAAGACTGGCTTTCTCTTTTTCATAGAACTGTGTTCTATCTCAGCTTTGCCTTAGACCCTATTCTCTAGGTCTTCTCTAGCCTTTTAATCTCTTTACCCCTCATCTGGGTAATCTTTATCTACTCATACTTTTCTATTCTTATTACATTGAGGATTTTCTTCTCTGCTTCTCAGAGGATTCTCTTCTCTGCTTCTCATTACACAGAGGATTCTCTTCTCTGCTTCTCAGGCATACTTCTACAAAACTTTGAATCTCAGTACTCAGATTTAAACTTGGACTCCATCTTCGTTTAAGGGAAAGCTAAGTTCAGTCTGTAGACTAGAGGCTACCTAAGGAAAATCATTATAAAACAATTTCTCTGGGTCAGCTTATCAACTAGTGAAACTTCCTTACCTTAACTTCGTCTTTGGCATTCATCTTCCCAAATAGATACTACATCGTACTCATGTCTCATGGCTCATTACTTTCCTTAGGCTAGGTCTAACTGCGACCTCGGGATCTAACTACGATCAACCGTTAGCCTCTTCAGAATCTAACTGTGACTCTGGATCTGTTAGGATCTAACTGCGACCCTGGAGCCATGCTAGGATCTAACTGTGACCCTCCAGAATCTAACTGCGATTCTGTTGTACTGTATATCTCCCGAAGATCTTAAACCAACAGACTAAGTTATAAGGTTAACTGCTTCCACCTGTTGATAACTCCATAAAAATTTTATAGCCTCACATCATTTACCCAGACTTTACTTACTTCCTCTCTTACTCAGGAGTTCCTTCTCATCTTTCTTACTTTACTGTGGCTTACCATTGGCTTGTGCCATCATGGTCTAACCACCTGCCATTGCATTCTACTGCTATGGCCCCATCATAACTCATCTGTGCTCTAACTGTGAACCATTTGAACTATGCTCCAACTGCGAGCATCCTGTATCAGATCCAACTCTTATCTGAAGAGTGATCTATACTCATCTGAATCTAGCTCTATCTGAGAGCCATCTGTTTCAGATCCAACTCTTATCTGAAGAGTGATCTAAAAACAATCTCTTTAATCTTATCTGCTTTCTTTCTGTCTACCATTCCTTTCAACAGAAATGGTCCTGAGTACTATATTCATAAGTCTGCAGAATTACCCGAGTAACTTCAAACATATCTGAATATCATAACTTATTGTCCCATGAACTGAGACTATCTATCATCCTCAATACATATCTCATTACATGTCATATGGTATGGGAGCAACATACTTTCTCATCTCATGTATACTCTACCCTTCATGCACTGTAAAAGGGAGTATTCATTCATCATGGCATACTCTAACATGCATGTCATCATATGACAATTGCAAGGAGATGCAACTATCATAACTTATGGCATCATAAGCCATATCATCATCATACTTTGCTCAACCATCCATCAGACTAACTAAACCTCAAGGCATATTTTATTTATCATATTGCCTATCATATCTTGGTCAGTCATCCTGAAACATCTGTCTATCTCAGGCTGCCACGCTACCCTCTTATTAGGGTACAGACTCAACCCTTCATCACTCTTTCTTACATAGGGGAGTCACTGTATCCCGTAATCTGTGGCTACCTTCTACTATCTCATTTCTTCTTTTGTCTATCTATCAGTCTCAGTCTATTCTTGACCAGACTGTGATTCCTTATCGGCCTTTACTGTAACAGCCTAGAACCCCTTTACAAAGATATTATCCGCTTTCCCCTTAGGTAGGCTTGGTGCCCACATGAGGTCACGGTTTTGTTTTCCAGACACACGAGCCACAGCCCTTAAGCACCTGAAAACGCATCTTTCTCTTAATCCTAGCGAACTTCAGTCGCCTAGATCTCATTCATTATCTTTTACTATTATTTCTATTCTTTAGGGTACTCTACCCTAGATCTTTGTGATGGAATCCCTCTGCTTAGGGAATTTTAACTCTTTACCTATTAACCATCACGTCCTTAGCCTTAGCCTTAGGCCATATCAAACATCATCACTTCTCTAGCCTTTAGGCTATGCCCTAGGATTACTCCGAGGCAAACTTCATACTAGCTATCCCATTCTAGCTCTCAAGTCTTTTATTCAACTAGGTTGAATAAGACTTTTACCATGTAGATCTACTCCTCGTAATCACATGGAGGATCTGTCTCATTCTAGCTATCTCATCTAGCTAGCTCATCTTAACTTATCGTTATCATCCTTTGCGGCCTATCCTACCTAGCAAGGATGACTTGCTTATTGGAGTTGCCAACTTCCTCTATGCATGGCTTCTCCACTCAAGCTCTATGTTCATGCTTTGTGTTCACCTGTCTTTTCCTTTACAACGAAACATGAACACCTCTTATTCCATCTAGGAGCTTTATCTCCACGGGCTCTTCTAAACCCATAATAGTCCCGATCTGAATCTTCTAATGTCATACCAGGACATCTCTGTCATTCCGTCGCGATATGAGTATTGGGTAATCGCTACTCATAGCCTCTATGATTCTTCATTACCCTTAACTCCTCACGACTTATCATTTCTATTCTTTAGTCGTGACCTACAGCTTCAGACGTCGCGTCCTTAACATTTTCTGTCTTCTAGTCGCGACCTAAAGCTTCTGTCGTCGCGACCTTAACCTTTCTACGTCGCGACTCAACTCCTCTACCGTCGCGACCAGGATATTTTCTCGTCGCGACATATGTCTCTTCACGTCGCAACCATAGCCATTTCTAGTCGCGACATTAAACTTTTCTCGTCACAACCTTAGCTCTCTGTTAAATAACGTCGCGACCTAGGAACATACTCGCCGCGACCAAATCTTTCTGTGAATAACCGTCGCGACCTATAAGCTTATGCGTCGCGACTAAACCTCTCATTGAGGCTACCAGTCGCGACATAAACCACGTTAGTCGCGACCGGAGTGCTATTCTGTCGTACTCAAGGGCTAAATCAGAGCATCACTGAGCCAGAACCTTCCGTTTTGTGCCAGAATCTTATGCTCTGAACCAGAGTCCTTTCTGGTTGGTGCCAGAACCTCTTGCTCTGATACCAAAATGAAACATCCTCCCTTACAGCCCTCAGAGTACACTAGCGGAAGCAATATTAGCTTAGAATGCCTTAACTTCATCATTCATAATTTGGATATGCCAAACATTATTTATCATTGAATCATAAAATGTCATACAATATGGCATATACAACAAGACATATACATAATCCTTATATCTCTATTACATCTCGTTCTGCCTAAACTTCGGCAGCATAACCGCTACGCTTCAGCTGTACAAAGAACTGAACTGTACTGATTCGGTAATTCCCTCATGAGAACTACCATTCTACGTAGTACCCAGGAAAGACTAGATGAACCGGCTAGGTCCACTCACTTCTAGCCTCCTTAGACAGCACTACGTACACAGTACTTATCATATACTGATGTTCAGTCTTTACTCCGGCAGCATAACGGCGTCTCTTAGGATTCTCTAAATCCACTTCAGCATAACCTCCCTGTAATGGGTTATGGATGGGGATGAGATTCGGGGGAATCTCAGTAGCAACAATCATAACAATATATGTAATGCAGTGTGACAGTGCTTGCTTGTGATTGTGTACAGATAAGTATGCTGCGTGCTTCCATGCTTAATAACATATGACCATAGCATTACAGCAGAGCTTCAGACATAACATATAAGACAACAATCCAACCAAACAATAGCACATCAAATCACAAAGCCATTACATAGAAGCTAGGATTAGTTACTACCTGGCTAGCTCAGCAGAACCCTACTATCCTTATTCTGCTTCCAGCTCCGCCAGAACTTCCTTACTTCCTTTTCTCCTTTCTCTTTTCCTTCCTTCTCCTTCTCTCTCTTCTTTCTCTTTCTTCTCCTCTTGCTCTTGCGCAAGTGAAGGCCATGGGGGGGGGTATTTATAGCCTCCCTCAATGGCACAACTGTAAATACCATGAACTTTGATCCTGCGGTCCTGGTTTTTCCTGGAATTTCCTATTTTCTTTAATTCCTCATTTACTGCATCATCGTGCCAACTCACCAGGACACCTCAGCAGCATATTTTTCACATGCTTGAATTCCCGGGACACCTCAGCAGCTGACTCAGCATGCTGACTCACCGGTCCAGTCTCTTGCCTCGTAATGCGTGCCCTCAACTTTATCTGCTTTCTGCAGACTAATGCCATGTGGCGACTGGAAGAGACCTTGCACGCTTCCCAATGCCACCCAGATAAGTCCCTGACTTTATCTGATCATTTCCTCGGTTATCGTGCCTCCTCGGTTTTTGTGCCAACCGAGTAACTTTATTCTACTAAACCATTACTTTAATGCCATGTGGCATCCCATGAGTATACCTTATCAGTTTACTTCATGGTTTCCAGATAACCTTTCCTGTATCTGATATCCTGCCTCCGGTCTATCTCCAACCGGGTAACTATCTCTCTTGGACCTTCACCACTCTTGGCCCGTACGCTTAGCGCCACTTTAGTTACTAGTCGCGACTTCAACATCATCTTGTCGCGACCTTACAATTCTGTGTACATTAGTCGCGACCCAAACATATTCTCGTCGCGAGCAAAACATTCTATCGTCGCGACCACAACACATTTTAGTCGCGACCATAACACATTTTAGTCGCGTCTAAGGCTTTCTGCCACTATTAGTCGCGATATCACTGCTTTCTAGTCGCGACCATACTTCTTTTACGTCGCGACCATAATGCTTTCTCGTCGCGTATAGCTCTTTCTGTAACCACTAGTCGCGACCATGCTTTACTCTAGTCGCGACCAAAACGGTCAGCTCGTAACTCTTCAACCTTTGACCTTTACATCACCCCAAATGGCCATTCTACCCCTTGGGACTTCCACTGTTTGCACATAAGTTCCCGTACCTTTACTTACTCGCAGCTTAGTCCCTAAAAACTCTCTTATGTCTCTGGGACTTCTGCTCAAAAGGGGTCTGGTAGCCTCTCATTCTCAGGCTATTTCCGTGTCTCAAGGCCTGAAAATTGGGATGTTACACATGGGGAATGAGATTCGGGGGAATCTCAGTAGTAATAATCATAACAATATATGTAATGCAGTGTGATAGTGCTTGCTTGTGATTGTGTACAGATAAGTATGCCGCGTACTTCCATACTTAATAACATATGATCATAGCATTATAGCAAAGCTTCAGACATAACATATAAGACAACAATCTAACCAAACAATAGCACATCAAAACACAAAGCCATTACATAAAAGTTAGGATTAGTTACTACCTGGCTAGCTTAGCAGAACTCTAGAATCTCTATACTGCTTCCAGCTCTTCCAGAACTTCCTTCCTTTCTTTCTTCCTTTCTCTCTTTCTTTCTTTCTCCTTCTCTCTCTTCTTTCTCTCTCTTTCTCTTGCAAAACCGTGGGATGATGAAAATGGGAGGGGGAGGGGGTATTTATACTTTTCATAGATGGCATTCTTGTAATTCTTAAGAACTCTGAACTCGTGGCCATCATCAACATGACATCATCCAAGGGACACCTCATGGGCTAGGTGGCACAATGGTGGGGCCCACAGGACACCTCACCAGCTGACTCAGCGCTTCCAGAGAATTCCAGAGTCTTGCACCGAAATACACGGCTGAGATTGTGCCACGTGTCCTTCACCTTTTTCTTCTTCCTCTATGTTGGCGCCATGTGGCATCTTGCTGGCACCTTTCACGTCATCCAATGCTATCCAGATAAGTCCAAGATTTTATCTGATCACCTCCCCGGTCATCACGCCAACCGAGGAACTTTACTTTATTAAAAAGTCACTAAAACATTATTTTAATGCCACTTTTCCTTACATTATTCATGGGCTACGTTTTTGGGCTTTGAAATGTCATCTTGGATCTCAGATCAAGCTCAAGTATTCTGATGGCTCGATCCCCAAGAAACATCCCTTGGTAAATTACCAAAATGCCCTTGGTTCCTCTTTATTTACTTTAACGAGTCTAGGGGCATTATTATTTTTTCATACCTCACCAGAGTATTCTCTGACCCTGGTCAACTATCCATATACCCTTCCTTGATTGTCTCACCTTAGCCAAATTACCAAAATACCCTTTTCTCATTCTTTCACTATTTTATAACATAAGGGCATTTTCGTCATTTTACACCTTTTTCGGGACACCGACTCCTTTTATCAGATAAACTGACACATTGAGTCTAGGCATCCCTTTGGGTCATAACAGGCATCTGACCGATATCATCTGACCTTATTCAGTCTCAGTTTGAATACCGATAAATCCCCTAATTGGATCCCCGGAGGTCACACACTCCCGTCTGAATTCACTGATTTGTGAATAACTTTTTCTACAGACCTCCTTTCGGTATTCTGTCAGTTCCCTCACATCTGCCTCATCGGACGCATCATCCTATAATTTTTAACATATATCTGAAGTCTAGGATATCCGATAATAATTTTTATAACTTTTTAATTATCAGATAAATTTCGGCTATCTGGAGTCCTGATAAAATTCCTGTAATAAGCTGGATTATCCAGCATCATTTCCTCTATCTACTGGTAAAATTTGGGACTGAAATGCTTCCGGGCAGTTCTAAGCCACTTCTGGCTCAACTTTCCATAATTACCATTTTGCCCCTGGAAACTTTTCTTTTTTTCAATTAAGTCCCATAATTCTTTTCATAATTCTTTCATACTCATAGAGACCTCATATGCATATTTCACAGTTCAGTGAAATGATCAGCATAATTTTCTCTATTTTTTGATAAAATATGGTACTCATCGGCTACCAGCCCAATCTTTCCCATAATTACGATTATGCCCCTGAATTCTCTTTCTGGCACCTTTAATTATCTTCTTATCCTTCATCTTGAGTTCTAGAAATTCTCTTTCAATAACTCATCCCCTGAACTCTTCGGGAGTCATTGTTAATTGAAAGGCTCAATAACCCGCCCATATCAGGTTATCTTACTCAGGAGCTAGCCCATATCTAGCTACCTGCAGAATTCCTAGGCTTAAGACTTAGGATATTCCTTACGTTCCTCTTTTTGAACCTAGGTGAACTGTCCCTATTTTGTAGGTGAAAGACTTAACTCATCTTTAAATCCTGAGAAACTTAGCTCATCCCTCGGATTCCTACAAAATATAGGTAAGTGATCTGGCCATAGTAGATTACTATCCTGAGACTACGGGTTTAATAGCCTGCCCATATCAGACTACCTCCTAGTTCTCCCAGACCCAAAAATTGGGATGTTACATCATAAGTGATGAGTCATGGGGTATGATGAGGTCATCATGATGATGTAAGCAAGACTTGGTGAGCAAGCAAAGCAATCTAGGCCATTCATCAAGGTTTAATCCAAGCCATCTATTCCACTTTGCCTCCACTATAAATACCCCCACCCCCTTCCCATTCATTCCATGCCAAACCAAGGAGGAAAAGAGAAAGGAAGAGAGAGAAAGAGAAAGAGAGAAAGAGAGAAAGGAAGAGAAGGAAAGAAAGAGAAAGAAGAAGTTCTGGCTAGGCTAGGGGCAGACTAAAGAGCTTGGGAATAAGGTAATCTATTCTAGTCCCTACTCTAATAAATTAGAGTATTATTTCTTATAAAGTCAGTAGCTAGAATAGAGGTATATCTCTCTCTATCAGATTAGCTGTGGATAAAAGGAAAGTTTGGGGATGGACAGGATAGGGGTATTATCTCCAGATAATCTTGAGTTAAGTGGAGTTATGCTGGATAAGATAATAATAAAATATTATTATGATATGTATAGGCTCTGGTCTATGGAAAGGTGGAACCTCAGATCAAAGGTTAAGGACTAAAGGAAGGGCTACACCAGGTAGTAAACTTACCTAAACTCGTATGTGTTGAATATATGATTGATTGTGTTATGTCTTGATTGATTGATGTTAAAATATAATTGTTGAAGCTCTGTACTATGATTACTCGAGCCAATTATACTTCATATGTTACATGGAAGCATGCATGCATATTACTTTATGCTGACACAATCACAAGCAAGCACCAATATCAATCATTGTTGCATACATTGTTTAGTACCGTTTACTACTGAGATTTCCCCAGAAACCTCACCCTACCTTTTCCAACCATAACAGGGTGCTGGTTTGGAGAAGATGGAGTTAGGAAAGTAAGGATATTTCATTTGGCATCAGAGCAAGAGGTTCTGACATAGACCAGAAAGGGCTCTGGTTCAGAGCATAAGATTCTGGCACAGAACAGAAGGTTTTGGCTTAGTGATGCTCTGAAATAGTTAGAATTGATGTTTAAATAAGTTGAAGATATGAATTAGAAAGGTTATTTCCCCTAGAGTACGAGAGAATGATGCTTAAAGTCGTGACTAATATAGGGGTAGGTCGCGATAGTTATTCACAGAGAGCTTTGGTCGTGATGGGTATGTTTCAAGGTCGCGACTAATAGTCACAGAGAGCTAAGATTACGACGAGAAGGGTCTTATGTCGTGACTAATAAGTACTGAAGAGTTAAAGGTTGCAACGAGAGAAGGCCTATGGTCGCGGCGAGTAATGTTGCAGTACGCGACTAGTGTACAAGGAGTCCAGGTCGTGACGGTAGAATATATAGGTCGCGACTAAAAGACACAGAGATGCCAGGTTGGGACAAGTAAGTGAGATGGTTGCGACTAAAAGTCACAGAGCATGTGAGTCGTGGCTATGAAGTTCTTAGGTCGCAACGATATTTGGTAGAGGTCATATGATGATGAGTATTGTGTATGTAGGTACTGTCTAAGGAGTATAGAAGCGAGTGGACCTAGTCGGTTCATCCAGTCTTTCCTAGGTACTTACGTAGAAAAGTAGTTCTCAAGGGAATTACCGAATTAGTACGGTTCAGTTGTTTTAAAAATAATAAAGTATAGTAGTTATACTGCCAAAGTTTTGGCAGGAAAGATGTAATAGAGATATGATGATAGTGATGAGTTAAGATGAGATAAAATGAGATTTGCCTAGAAATGATCCTAGCACATGGCCTAAGGCTAGAGATGTGATAAAGAGCTAATGTCCCCTAAGCAGAGGGATTCCATCACAAGGAAGCAGTAGTCTAGCAGGCCTAAGGTAGAGTACCCTAGAGAATAAAAGTGATAGTAAGAGATTATGAATGAGATCCAAGTAACTGAAGTTTTCCAGGATCAAGAGAAAGACTAGTAAGAAACCACAGTCCGGTCAAGAACAGACTGGGACTGATAGATAGATAGAAGAAGTTAAGAGACAGTAAAGAGGTAGCCACAGTTTACAAGATAAAGTGACTCCCCTATTCCCTATATAAGATAGAGTAACGAAGGGTTGAGTCTATACCTGGTAAGAGAGTAGCGTGGCAGCCTAGGTAAGGCAGATAAGATGTTTCAAGTTCTTGAATGAATGATCAGGATCTGATGATGTGGTAAAGGAAGTAATGCTTACCTAATTGCAGTATGCGATAGATGGTTGAGCAAATTAAATTATGATGATATGGCTTATGTTGCCATAAGTTATGATAGTTGCATCTCTTTGCGGTAGACACGCATGTTAGAGTATGCTACAATGAATGAATACTCCCTTTTGCAGTATATGCAGGGTAGAGTATATGTGAGATGAGAAAGTTATGAGAAAGTTATATTGCTCCCATGCCATGCGACATGCAATAAGAATGTATTGAGGATGACAGAAAGTCTCAATTAATGGGACAATAAGTTATGATATGATGTTTAGATATGATAGGGGTTACTCAGGTATTTCTATAGGCTTATGAATACAGTACTCAGGGCCATTTCTATTGAAAGGAATGGTATACAGAAAGAATAGCATATTACAATAAAAAGATTGTTGTCAGATCACTCTTCAGATAAGATCAGAATTAGATTTGAAACAGATGGCTCTCAGATAGAGCAAGATTCAGATGAGTACAGATCACTCTTCAGATAAGAGTTGGATCTGATACAGATTGCTCGCAGTTAGAGCATAGAGTGAGATGAGAAGTTATGATGAGGCCATAGCAGCAGAATGCAATGGCAGGTGGTTAGACCATGATTGCACAAGGCATGGTAAACCACAGTTGAGTAAGAAAGATGAGGAGGAACTCCTGAGTAAGAAAGGAAACAAGTAAAGTCTGGGTAATAATATGAGGCTACTGAATATATTTTATCGAGTTATTAACAGGTGGAAGCAGTTAACCTTATAACTTAGTCTGTTGGTTTAAGATCTTTGAGAGATAATACAGTACAACAGAATCGCAGTTAGATTCTGGAGGGTCGCAGTTAGATCCTAGCATGGCTCCAGGGTCGTAGTTAGATCCTAATAGTTTTAGAGTTGCAGTTAGATTCTAAAGAGGCTAACGGTTGATCACAGTTAGATCCCAATGTCGCAGTTAGACCTAGCCTAAGGAAAGTGATGAGCCATGAAGATATGAGTACAATGTAGTATCTATTTGGGAAGATGAATGCCAAAGACGAAGTTAAGGTGAGGAAGCTTCACTAGTTGATAAACTCCCCCAGAAAAAATATTTTATAATGGTTTACTTAGATAACCTATATTATACAGACGGAACTTAGTTTTTCCTTAAACAAAGACGGAGTTCAAGTTAAAAATCTGAGTGTTGATATTCAAAGTTTTGTAGAAGTATGCCTGAGGAACAGAGAAGAGAGCCCCATATGTGTTGAGGACAGAAAAGTATGAGTAGATAGATCATCTAGATGAGGATAAAGAGATTAAGAGGCCAGAGAGACCTAGAGAAGAGGGTCTAAGGAAAAGCAGAGATAGAACCTAGTAGTTCTATGAGATCAAGAATGCTAAGGCTTAAAGCCATATGAAGAGGCTTAGAGCCATATGAAGGGTAATTTAGCCCTAATCTAGAAAGATGTTTAGGCAAAGAGTGGCCTAAGAATGAGTAATGAGTAATGAGTAATGAGAAAGGGTCCAGATACCACAGAAGTTTGGCATAGATGGACAAGGTAAAGAAAAGTGAAATAGCAAGGTAAAGTGAGATAGGATAGACCCCAGAATTACAGCAAGATCCTAAGGGGTAAAATATGAAAGAAATGGACATTGCTTATGAGTGCAGTAAGTTGTCCATAAGAAAGAAAGTAGACTTCATAAGTTGTCCATAAGAGAGAAAGTAGACTTCAACTCTGATTGAGTTAACCCAGAGAAAATAAAAGTATAAGTAAAAGAGATGTAAAGTTTTATGATGAAGTACTCTGCCAGATGATGAGATAATTTGGCTATGGTACTGATTAAATTTCGAGGACAAAATTTAAAGGGGAGGAGAAATATAACATCCCAATTTTTAGGCCTAGAGACACAAAAATAGCCTAAGATTGAGAGGCTACCAGACCCCCTTTGAGCAGAAGTCCCAGAGACACACAGGAGTTTTTAGGGACTAAGCTGCAAGTAAGTGAAGGTACAGGGATTGATGAAAGTTCCAAGGGGTAGAATGGCCATTTTAGGAAATGTAAATGTCAAAGGTTGCAGAGTTAAGAGTTGACCAGTTTGGTCGCGAAGAGAGAGTATTGCGGTCGTGACTAAGTTTTACAGAGAGGTCTAGACGCGACTGGAAGATGTGTGGGTTGCGACTAATAGACAAAATGAGTCTGGTTGCAACTAAAAAGTGATGAGGTCGCGACTAAATGATGTTGAGGTCGCGACTAATGAACACAGAAGGCATGAAGTTGCGACAGAAGGATAGTTAGGTAGCGACTGTGTAATATAAAAGATGTTAGGCGCCACATGGCGCCAACCTAGAGGGAGAAGGAAAAGGTAAAGGACACGTGGCACGATCTCAGCCGCTCATTCCAGGAAAAGACTCTGGAATTCTCTGGAAGTGCTGAGTCAGCATGCGAGGTATCCCTTGATGATGCCATGAGTGATGAGTCATGGTGTGAGGTGTCCCATGATGATGTCATAAGTGATGAGTCATGGGGTATGATGAGGTCATCATGATGATGTAAGCAAGACTTGATGAGCAAGCAAAACAATCTAGGCCATTCATCAAGGTTTAATCCAAGCCATCCATTCCACTTTGCCTCCACTATAAATACCCCCACCCCCTTCCCATTCATTCCACGCCAAACCAAGGAGAAAAAGAGAAAGGAAGAGAGAGAAAGAGAGAAAGGAAGAGAAGGAAAGAAAGAGAAAGAAGAAGTTCTGGCTAGGCTAGGGGCAGACTAAAGAGCTTGAGAATAAGGTAATCTATTATAGTCCCTACTCTAATAAATTAGAGTATTATTTCTTATAAAGTCAGTAGCTAGAATAGATGTATATCTCTCTCTATCAGATTAGCTATGGATAAAAGGAAAGTTAGAGGATGGACAGGATAGGGGTATTATCTCAAGATAATCTTGAGTTAAGTGGAGTTATGCTGGATAAGATAATAATAAAATATTATTATGATATGTATAGGCTCTGGCCTATGGAAAGATGGAACCTCAGATCAAAGGTTAAGGACTAAAGGAAGGGCTACACGCCAGGTAGTAAACTTACCTAAACTTATATGTGTTGAATATATGATTGATTGTGTTATGGCTTGATTGATTGATGTTAATATATAATTGTTGAAGCTCTGTACTATGATTACTCTGGCCAATTGTACTTCATATATTACATGGAAGCATGCACATTACTTTATGCTGACACAATCACAAGATCAATCATTGTTGCATACATTGTTTAGTACCATTTACTACTGAAATTTCCCCAGAAATCTCACCCCTACCTTTTCTAACCATAACACGGTGCTGGTTTAGAGAAGATGGAGCTAGGAAAGTAAGTGAAACAATATGAGCCTCTTCTAGTCTGTCTCCAACGGACATACTTTTTTACGAAAGGACAATAGTACTTTCGGGGACCTAGAGATTGAATCTTCGCGTAATTTTCTGCAGCAATCTTTAGCATGGTTAAAGGAGGCCAAATGCCAAGTTTCATAATTTTGGACACACATGAAATATATTTGGAATTTTTCGGTTTTCACACTTGTGTGCCCTTAATAACTTAATCCGGGAGGAACCACGGGTGGCCGGACCTCCTAACATGTGGGAGGGGACATGTATTAGTCAACCAAAGTGTTAAATCACAAATATAACAGGTAAATTTAATTTTGGTATGGGTATGAAGTTTTTGGACTACGCTGGAACCTGCCCGGACTAGTCTTGGGCAGTCCTGGCACGCAAAGGACTGGTCCTGGATGTGCCACAACCAATCCTGGACATGCCAGTCCTAGTCCTAGCCGTGCTAGGACCTGCTGGGACGTGCCAGGACCTGCCCGGACGTGCCAAGACTTGCTCGGGACACGCCAAGACCTTGTCCAAGCCTGGCAACACTTGCCCCGACCTTGCACCACCTTACCCACACTTGTCACCACCTTGCAAATGGGTTCCCCACACTTGCCGGACCTTTGCTAGCACTTGCCACCACCTTGCACATAT